>CM060703.1:83013017-83031000 GCA_030686995.1 Artemisia argyi
TTCAACCTATTACTCAAAAATTGACCTACGATCAGGTTACCATCAAGTTAGAGTTCGTGATGAAGACATTCCAAAAACAGCCTTTAGGACACGATATGGTCACCATGAATTCCAAGTGATGCCATTTGGGTTAACAAATGCACCGGCAGTATTCATGGATCTCATGAATCGGGTGTGTAAACCATATTTGGACAAATTTTTGATCGTATTCATAGACGACATTCTCATATATTCCAAAAACGAAGAGGAACACAAAGAACACCTAAGAACAATTTTAGGACTACTCAAGGAAGAGAAATTGTATGCAAAGTTTTCCAAATGTGAATTTTGGATTCAATCAGTACAATTCCTTGGGCATGTGATTGACAAGACCGGTTTACATGTCGATCCCGCTAAAATTGAAGCTATCAAAAATTGGCCAACACCTACCACACCTATAGAAATTCGGCAATTTCTGGGTTTAGCCGGGTATTATCAAAGGTTTATTGAAGGATTTTCCTCAATAGCAAAGTCTTTGACTAAACTAACTCAGAAAGACAAGAAATACGTGTGGGATGAAAACGAAGAAAAAGCTTTCCAAACCCTCAAACAGAAACTCTGTAGTGCTCCTATCCTAGCGTTGCCAGATGGGATCGAAGATTTTGTAGTCTATTGTGATGCATCGCACCAAGGGTTAGGTGTCGTGTTGATGCAACGCGATAAGGTCATGGCTTATGCATCAAGACAACTCAAGGTTCATGAGGAAAATTACACCACTCATGACTTAGAGTTAGGAGCTGTGGTCTTTGCACTAAAAATCTGGAGACACTATCTATACGGTACTAGATGTACTGTGTACACCGATCATAAAAGTCTACAACACATTTTGAACCAAAAAGAACTAAACATGAGACAACGTCGTTGGTTGGAATTACTAAGTGATTATGACTGCGACATTCGTTACCACCCAGGAAAGGCAAACGTAGTAGCTGACGCCCTGAGCCGAAAGGAACGGGTTAAACCACTACGAGTCCGAGCCTTAGTTTTAACCATAAATTCAAACTTTCCTACTCAAATCCTTCACGCTCAAACTGAGGCGGTGAAACAAGAAGACATCCAAAAGGAAAAGTTGGATGGCATGATACAAAAGAAATTCGAAACCCGTTCAGATGGAACTCTATGCTTCCAAGGTCGAAGTTGGTTACCACTTTATGGTGGCCTACGAGACTTGATCATGCATGAATCACACAAGTCTAAATACTCCATACATCCAGGATCTGATAAGATGTATCATGATCTTAAGTTACTCTATTGGTGGCCGAACATGAAAGCCGACATTGCAACATACGTTAGCAAATGTCTTACCTGCTCCAAAGTAAAAGCCGAACATCAAAAACCATCCGGTCCATTGCAACAGCCAGAGATTCCTACTTGGAAATGGGAAAGAATTACTATGGACTTCATTACCAAGCTCCCAAAGACATCAAGCGGTTTTGACTCCATCTGGGTCATAGTTGATCGTCTCACAAAATCCGCACACTTTATACCAATCAAAGAGACTTACAAAATGGAACAACTAACCCGACTGTACGTCAAAGAAATAGTCTCAAGACATGGTGCACCAATATCCATCATATCCGACAGAGATGGTAGATTTACTTCCAATTTCTGGCAGTCACTCCAAGACGCCTTTGGAACAAATCTAGACATGAGTACAGCGTATCATCCTCAGACCGATGGTCAGAGTGAACGAACCATCCAAACACTTGAAGACATGCTTCGAGCGTGTATAATAGATTTTGGAAAAGGATGGGATACTCATCTACCATTAGTCGAATTTTCCTACAACAACAGCTATCATGCAAGTATTCAAGCAGCTCCATTTGAAGCACTTTATGGTCGAAAGTGTCGTTCACCTGCTTGTTGGGCTGAAGTGGGAGAAGTTCAACTCACTGGACCAGAACTCATCCGTGAAACAACGGATAAGATTGTACAAATCAAAAATCGACTACAAGCCGCAAGAGATCGACAGAAAAGTTATGCCGACACACAACGCAGACCCCTAGAATTCCAAGTCGGAGATAGGGTTATGCTAAAAGTATCGCCTTGGAAAGGTTTGATACGATTCGGTAAACGAGGAAAACTAAACCCAAGATACATCGGACCATTCAAAATCCTAGCCAGGGTTAGCCCTGTGGCGTACAGACTTGAGCTTCCATTAGAACTCAGTAGTGTACACCCCACTTTCCATGTATCTAACCTAAAGAAATGCTTATCAGATGAATCACTCGTGATTCCACTCGATAAAATTCAACTCAATGACGATCTTCAATTTATTGAGGAACCCGTAGAAATCATGGACCGAGAGGTCAAACAACTCAAGCAAAGCCGTATTCCAATTGTCAAACTTCGTTGGAACTCACGACGTGGTCCTGAATACACATGGGAACGAGAGGACCAGATACGTAAGAAATACCCACATATTTTTACCAACGAAGCTTCTACTCCTAACGCAAATTGATCTCTGGGACGGAGCTCTCATATGGGGTGGAGACTGTAACAATTCGCAATTTCAGGTTAATTACTATTCCCGGAAAATTTACTATTCACTTTTACTATTCACTGTTACTATTCATTTTTCCCAAAATTCTCCCGAAAGTTGATTTTTATTTCATATTCTTGAGTGATAAATCATTTCCATGGCAAATTAAATGTTTGACATTCGTCAGATCATTTTCGTGAACGTTATTAAGGAATTACACGTTTTAGGGTAAAACGTCATTCAGAAATTCTACGCACAACGAAATTCGACCCCGTCAGGTGACCCCACATCAGAAAAATGTTTGACACACTCATGATTTATTTGAGAATAAATCATGACTGAGAAAAATATGACCAGAATAAACCTCGGCCGTGAAAAACTGGAATTTTCAGTTTTAAGCGTTTTTACTCAGCCGTAACCCTAGCCTATACCTGCACCGCGTTTCTAAGATGATTTGAGTTTTCAACTTATTAGAATAAGTCAACATATTTTTCCCTCCTCCATTGACCAAAAATCATCCCTTGATGTTATAAGTCATTCCTTGATTTTTAGGTTTACGGTTTGATGTCTAAAAGACATTTAATACCAACCGACACTAGACTGAGCCCAGTCTAGACATTATAAATCATTTTAAATCATTTATATCATATTAGAAAAGTAACATTTTACTTTTCTCAATTTTACGCAATATTCGTACAATTTACGTATTACGCGTTTTAGACCCGTGTTTCCAGTTTTAGCAGGGTTTTACCACCCAAATGGAACCTACCACTCATTTTATATTTTATTATGGGACATATGGACATGTTTAACAATACTTTCAAGTTTCATAATTTTACGACACCCGGTTTTACGTTTTGAGGCCTAATCATTTACGGTTGGCATTTCCCGGAGTCAAAACTCATCCTAATACTTAGGATATTATCAAGCCAAGCACACCTCACCCCCCTAGACCTTGTGAACCGCCAATAGGGGGGGAGTCACCCTTGGTGTGGCTTGATCCTAGGCCATGAGGTCTTGGATGAGTTCCATGTGTTGAAGTGTACTAAGGAAGCTTTGACTAGTCTCATTTTGTAACCTCCTCAAGGCACTATAAAAGCCCCCTTCCCCCCTTGTGTTGCCGTCCGTACCTCACACCACAACACTCCATCCTTAGCTTAATTCCTTCTAATTTCTAGCAAGATTCAAGAGTAAGTTCAAGGTAGAAACCCTAGTTAGATTATCATTCACCAAAACTCTTCCAAACCCTAATATACTTGGTGATTTCTCTTGAGTTTAAATCCACTCAATTCACCTCAACCTTCATCATCCATCTTTCAAGAATACCAAGGGTAGAAAGGTTGCATGAAGTGAAAAGGGTTGAAGCAAGTCTATCAAAGTCCATTTCCTTACTTGTTACTTCCTTTCTTTATAAGAAAGCCAAAAGTTGTAAGCCTAAACCTAACATGCTTCTTGTTAATTTATCATGTTCATATCATTTACATGTTATTCTTGCTATATTATGTCTTGTATAAATGTCCATGATGTATAAAAATGACTAAAACATGTTGTTGTAATTGATTGTTGAGATAAGTTACTAAAACAAGTAAACTAGTGACTTTCTTGGTAAGACCTGATCAAAATGGTAAAAATTTGATATTGGATTATTACATATTACAGTAGAGGACTTAACAAGGAAACCATAGCAACTTGAACCACCTAAAACGAGTATACGAGTCAAAAGTTACGCCCATTTGAAGTTACCAAAGATTTCCGGCAAAACTGCCTAAAATGTTTCTGTGACAGAATATAAAACACGCAAAAAGAGGCCTTTCTGTTCCGATTCATGAAAAAGTTAAAACACGAAAGTTGTCCGTAATCACGTTTTCGTTCCGGATTAAAGAAGCTCGAGCCTTGAAAACACTTTCTGAGTGCGATATTTCTCAGTTTCTTAACAGCTATTTACATATTTATAAGACACTAGATTATGGTTATATTCTAAAAAGGAACAAGAGGTCTTATGACCTATAATCAAGACCACCACCATGGCTAGAGCCAAGGTTGTGTCTCATGACCTTGGAACAAGGACCAAAGGTCATGGATAGGCCATGACGAAATGACCATACCAACTTACATAGGCGTAAACATGAAACAATGAATTAGGCGATAACTTGAACAAGCAATTTGGATCTACTTCACTTAAAAAGGAACCATGAGATATACAAAGAGAAAATGGTCATACAAGACTTATGAAACTACCCCTAATAACAATCTTCATATACTAATAAACTTTCCTAAGTTTATACAAATATTGGACATGTAACTTTTCGGATCAAAACTTATATCTATATATTTTATCAACTACTACAATAGTAGGGAGCCTCATGTGAGGAGTTCATTATGTAAGCCGTCGAGATGAGTTGTGGATTTACGAGTTAAAGTGTCCTGGCTCCTCGAACGCTTACTAACATGACTTCTGAATTATGTCGGCCCGAACGGTAGTAAACGATATACAAAACATACATGTTCATGAATCTTTTCATTCAAGGACTTACAATATACATCATACCACATCATGGACTAAATGCAAGATATATATATATAGGCACTCCATTATATTCTTTACTCAAATCCTAAGTCGCAACATTCTATTATAGGTTTCTCGTAGAAACCTACACGATCCAACCATCACCTTCATTACTTGCTATCCTACTTAAGGTGAGTTCATAGCCCCACTTTACATTATTTCAATGTTTTACAAACCCTTGGGGGGAATACATGCTACTTTTAAACCGAACACAATGCTTTGAAACTGTATGCTGCCTGATTGTTTTATTATTACTAAGTACCTACCTTGCCAATCCTAGGCCCCTATCATGAATCATTTAATCACTAGTATTAGTGAGCGCGAGTATTGTGAATAGGCCTATTGGGATTGACGAATCCCATTTGTTTGAGCAGATTAGTTCAACAAATGCACTATATTTGAACATTAAGTATGACGGCAAAGTACTTACCGGGGCAACATAACCGCCGATTGATATTGGTACCCGTTAACGTATTGGTTGCATGAGCTTAGTATATAATAATAACTGTTTTGTTTTCTAACATGAGTATGAGTCTAATTAACTCTTACTACCAACATATTGTGTTCAACCGTTAAACAAACTCTATGAATTTCACTCAACCTTTGTGTTGACCTCTTAAGCATGTATTTCAGGTCCATGATAATCAAGAATGGAGCGGAAGGGCACGTACCGAAGGAAGAAGGCTATAAACTATTATGTCATTCTATAAAAACATCAAAGACTTTATATTGATGTATTTTGAAACATGGAACCGTTTTGGGACCTTACTATGTAAACTCTGATATATTTGAATAATATGAATGACAACTCTTTTTATTACGACTCGGTTAGAGATCGTTTTCTATTATTATGACTGTTGTGCCGTCGAGTAACACCCAAGTTGAATTCCGCTGCATCATGAATTGGGGGTGTTACATAATGCCCATTAACATAGAGATGAACAAGTGGAAAAGAGAAGAGATAAGTGTAAATGGAGGTGGGACAAGCCACCTAAGGAAGGTGACGGTTCATGGCATATGAAGATAATTTTGTATGATCCGGATGGAGAAAAGTTTGAAAGGTCATACCGTACTAAGAAAACCGATAGGAAGTTGAAACCTAAGTTTGATCCCAAAGATGTCCTCAATGAGCAACTCACCCATGTCACGTAATAGCCCATGACCTTGAGTCTAGCTACAAGACTCGTAAATAAAGAAAAGCGCTTCTTGGGAGGCAACCCATGCTTTGTGTGATTTTTATTTGTTTAATTGTTATTTGTTTCCGTATGCATGCTTTATTTTTATTGTTGGTAGATCATGTTTCAAAACTAAAATGGTGAAAATACTTAATTTTGTCGTTTGGCTTTGTCTTAACTTTATCCAAAGGTATTTCGCAAAAGATAAGTGTAAGGGGAAACCCCAAATATGTTTTTAAGAAACAAAATTGATCATGATTCTCCACAATATTAAATGGACATGTATATTCGTATTTGTTAGAGTCAAATGCTTGTATCGAATCATAATGATGTTTCGCAGGATTTTCCAGGAAGTAGGACAGAAGTTTTTCCAGAAATTTTCCGGAAACTTAACGTAAAGATTTTTGCAGGTCACTTCTGACGGCGTCAGGAAGAAATTCCTGACGGCGTTATGTGTAAAATTCTGGAAATTTTGCTAGTTTTGTTTTTCTAACGGAGTCTTAAAGTTTTTGTTGAATCTTTAGTTTTATAAACTCCAGGAAATCTGCAAACATTCATTCCAAAAGCATTATATCTTACTTTGTTTTCTAGGATTTATTATTATATATAGATTGCCGCCGATTTTACGCGAGGTTGCCTTGTTTGTTTCCTCAGGTTTAACAGGTTATGTATGACAAGAATATGATTTATATTCTGGAAGGGAAGCTTTGATTGTTCATTTTCTTGGAGGAAGATCTAACCTTGTTACCATACTATCCACACCGAGCAAATCAGGGGAGTATTTGATTTCATTCTTCTACCTATTTTACTTTTACATTCTTTAATTGAACATTGGGGACAATGTTCATCCTAAGTGTAAGGGGAGGGTAAATGATGATACCTTATAGGATATACTTTCACTTGAGTTTGTTTGTTTGATGGTAGGTGTGTAATAAAACTATGAGAAATACTTGTTAGTGTAATTTTAGCGCCAAATTTAATTTTTTTTACAACATTTAGGAGTGAAACTTTAGCCTTAGCAAGCGTCTCATGGATAGGAGATTGTATGACTAGTACAAAACCATACCATTCAGAAACATTTTCCACCCAAATATGTGAGGTTCGCCTTTAGATTTGATAGGAAAAGCATTTACTATTAGAGCTTATGAGTGTACCGGTAGCATTTAGATTCTAGAACTTGCGTTAGTGATGCATCCCGAGATCGCTAGTAAGACTACATTCGCGTAGTAGGATTTACTACATGATAAGAGGCATTAGGATCACCCTTGTGTTAAACCCGTATCATAATTACTTGACCATTTAAGTCGTATTACTTGGCTAGTAAAGTCAACTAATTTTTCCCACACCTTAGCGTTGTACTCATTTTTAGTGCACGAAACCCCTAGTACACCCCTCCGAGCCTATATTTTCGTTTCTAACTTTAAGCATCTTACTTAAAGGAAGAATTTGTTACAACCCACTTAAATGTACACCCAAATCACCTTAGCCTTCCGTGTATGCACTCATCTTTAGTGCATTATTGTTATTTGTTTAAACCCTTAGTTAATTATCTAATTGATTACATGGTTGCTATGTCGAGTCATATCCTTGTACATATTGTTTTGTGACGATTGGGACTCATGGGTAAAGTACTTATTTTATGGAGTAATGGGGAAGAACATCATATTATTACCCCTATATGTGCATTAATCTTAAAAGTACTCCAAGTGTTTTGATTATCTTAATTCGAGTCATTAGATTAGTTTAATGTAAAGTATGTAAAAATTCAAGTGTAAGGAGAATGTTCATTCCCTATGATGTATTATTTTAGATGGTAGGGTAAGAGTGTATGCAAAAAAAAAAAAAAAAAAAAAAAAAAAAAAAAAAAAAAAAATCGAAAAATCAAGAAAAAGAAAAAAAAATAGAAAAAAAAAAAAGAAAAAGAAATATATGGACTACCATCCCGTTTCATTCTATGATTATTTTATGTTTTTGTTATTTTTCATTTATTAGCTTAAGTCGAGTCTAGTCTTGGCTTAGCAACGCCATATTGTACATGTAATTAACCAAGATTATTAACTCGCCACTAGTAAAGATTGCCTTTATCCAACAAAAGCGTGTATTCCATATCCCTACACCTAACGTTATAACCCTTTGAAAGACCTCTTTGATAGTTTATCCTAGGTGCTTACTCCATGTGGTGGAGGTTTGATCCTTTCCCAAGCCTATGGTAATCTATTTTGCTATTACAGGTAGTGAGAGATGTTTTCCATTTCCATATTGTGATATATACTTTATTACACCTGAGAGATGTGAGTATCTAAACACTATTTGTGAGTTGCTAGTGTATGACCTCCGTGCTTGTCTTTGGTCTTTAGTGGAACGATTATTTGTTGTAATTACTTTTATATTAGTGTTAAATGACCCTTAACTTGTATTTTGACTAGAATAAAAGCGCATTTGCTTGAGGACAAGCAAATCTCAAGTGTAAGGGTATATGATGAGGCGAAAAATGATCCGTTTTTAGGGGGCCATTTAAGCCCATAATTGAATTTATTTGATCAAATATTGCCCTAAATCGTTCCTTTTGTGATTTTAGGTACTTCTGAAGTGAATTTTGGAAAAGGAAGCATTTTGGACGTTTTTGGAGCATAAAAGTGAAGAAAACGGCAAAGTCTTAATTTTCCTTGCTGGGAACAGTACCTGATGGCGTCACAAGTTTCTTAATGACGGCGTCAAGAGGAAAAACAAAAGGTGAAGAGGATGGAGTCCATGACGGTCCAGAATGTTTTTTCACTAGGGCAGACGGCGTCACGATAGGCCGTCATGGTCCCTTAACACGTGACGGCCCAGAGGAGAAATTCTCTTGACGGCGTCAGATCTGGATCTAGGCAATCCGATTTTATTATCGGCGGCAGGTTGACGGCGTCAGAATTTACTTCTTGACGCCGTCACATTGGAAAATCTATATATAGTTTTGTAATTTTCATTCATGAAGAGAGGACAATTTTAGGAATGACTTGGAGAAACCCTAGAACGATTTTTATAGTATTTTCAAGGGTTTTCACCCCTTGAATCCTTTCATGTTCAATTAAGATAAGTATCCTTTCAATTCATTCAATATGTCTATGTGTTGTTTGAATATATCTTACGCTTGTCTTGATTTTAACATGTTAGGCTAGATCTCTTGTGTGTTTGCTTAGATGTAGTGAAACCTAGATGTTGATTATGGGTTGATTCCTTGTTTATAGTTGTTACGGATGAATGATTTCGATGTTAGGCTTAAGAAAACTGGCAGACTTCCATAGTGTATGATGAGGCGAAAAATGAACCACTTTTAGGGGGTCATTTAAGCCCGGAATTGAATTTATTTGATCAAATATTGCCCTAAATCGTTCCTTTTGTGATTTTAGGTACTTTGGGAGTGAAATCTGGAAAAGGAAGCAATTCAGACGTTTTTGGAGCATAAAAGTGAACAAAACGCCAAAGACTTAATTTTCCAAGCTGGGAACAGTGTGTGACGGCGTCAAGAACATTATCCTGACGGCGTCAAGAGTAAATATCATGACGACCCAGTACAGAAATGAAGGCGTCACAAGGAAGAGCGTCAAGAGTTAAATATGTGACGGCCTGGAAAAACTTAATACATGACGGCGTCAGATGTAGATCAAGGCAATCCGAGGATTCTTTTGGCGGCGAGATGACGGCGTCACAAGGTTGTTCATGACGCCGTCAGCCTTAATTATCTATATATAGTTTTCTAATTTTCATTCATTAAAAAGAGAAGTTTGGAGAAACCCTAAGGCCGAACCATATACGAAATTTACAGGTTTTTCAAGGGTTTTCAGCCCTTGAACCCTTACATGTGTAATTGAGATAAGTGTTCTTTTTATTCAATCAATATGTCTATGTGTTGGTTGTCTATATCTTGTTCTTGTCTTCATTCCACCATGCTAGGCTAGATTTATCTTTTGTTTGCTTAGATCTAATGAAACCTAGATGTTGATTATGTGTTGATTACTTGTTTATGGTTGTATTGGATGAATGATTTCAATGTTAGGCTTAAGAAAACTGGCAGATCTCCAATTGGTAACATGCTTGAACGTCTTAGGAAACATGAACCGATGTATACTAGGTTTTATTGGTTGTATTTAATGCATGAGTAAATTCTAATGATCCCATGTTAGGAGCTTCTTAGCCGGCTCGACATAGGAGTGAAGTAGGCACTCATAGGATTGGGGAGTTAAGTACGCCACCCCATGAATGGTATTAAGGAATACAATCCGTCATCCACGCAACTATAACAAGTAATTAACTTGTAAAAGATATATAGGGAGTAGTGAAATATAAGTAAACACATTTCTCCACTCATTGCTCACAACCTTAGTTTAATTTAGTTTATTTTCATTTCTAGTATTTTATTTTGATTGCATCTTTAGTATTGGATTAGTTGACTAGCAACTAATTCCGCCCAAATCCTTCAAACCCGAGATATTTACTTGCTTTCAAAAAAAATATAAAAAATACAAAAAGAATCATCCTTCATCTCTAGAACTAGTATTTAGGTTTTCTAATCCTAGCGACACTATTCCTAGCTGAATGATCAATCCCCCGGTACTTGTCACTATACTATACTACAACGATCAGGTACACTGCCTGGTGGGGGTTGTAAGCTTCTCGAGATCCCTCGAGAGGTAAAGCCTGGTGCAATCCCTACGCTACCAAGTTTTTGGCGCCGTTGCTTGGGAATAGTTATTGTCAAAGTTAGAACTTCTTTTTATTAGGTCTACGTGCTAGATTCCTTTCTAGTAAGATTTTATTTTTATTTTTTAGGTTTTCTTTACTCTATCTTATTTCTTTGTGTTTTTGTTCGTAACTTTTCACCATCATGGACAATGGGAACATCTTTGAACCCGTCATCCCACCACAACAAAACCCACCACTAGAACCTCTTAGGCCCCGAACCTTAGGAGAGTATTCCCGACCTAGCCACCAAGGCTACCGAAACACCATTGAGCTCACCAGGGCGAATGTGACCCCCTTGCGATCCGACACCATCCGGTTGGTGCAAAGCGGATGTGCATTCCATGGACTTCGTTCCGAAGATCCAAATCAACATCTTAAGGACTTCCTTAAAATCGTAGACTCCATAGACCTAGATGTTGAAACTAGAGAGACAACCCGATTACGCCTATTCCAATTCTCTCTGCGGGATCAAGCTAGTCAATGGCTTGAGCGTTTACTCGCGGGATCCATCACCACATGGGATAATCTCACCAATCGCTTCCTTACTCAATTCTTTCCATCGGGGAAGACTTTGATGTTTGAACAACATCAAGGTGAAACTTTCTACGAAGCATGGGCCCGCTTTAAGGATCTCCTCCATAAGGTTCTTCATCATGGTATAAACTGATGAGGCGAAAAATGATCCGTTTTTAGGGGGTCATTTAAGCCCGAATCCGACTTTATTTGATCAAATATTGCCCTAAATCGTTCCTTCTGTGATTTTAGGTACTTGGAGAGTGAATTCTGGAAAAGAAGCCATTTTGGACGTTTTTGGAGCATAAAAGTGAAGAAAACGGCAAAGTATCAATTTTCCATGCTGGAAACACTAGGTGACGGCGTCAAGAGTTACACCCTGACGGCGTCAGACATCAAGAATAAAATACCGTAGTTGATGACGACGTCAAAAGTCATCCTGACGGCGTCAAAGTGCCAAGAATAAAATACCGTGGTTGGTGACGGCGTCACACAGGCCGTCATAAGTAGATCAAGGCCGTCCGAGGAAGTATTTGGCGGCGAGGTGACGGCGTCACATGGTTGTCTTGATGCCGTCAGCCCAGTTTTCCTATATATAGTTTTCTAGTTTTTACATTAAAGAGAGAGAAGTTTTGGTGAAACCCTAAAGACGAATTTGGTGCATCTTTTACAGGTTTTTCAAGGGTTCCAAACCCTTGATACCTTGCATTGTAATTGAGATAAGTGTTCTTCTAATTCAATCAATATGTCTATGTGTTGGTTGTCTATATCTTGTTCTTGTCTCAATTCAATTATGCTAGGCTAGATCTCTCTTGTGTTTGCTTACATCTAATGAAACCTAGATGTTGATTATGTGTTGATTACTTGTTTATTCTTGTTGTGGATGAATGATTTATATGTTAGGCTTAAGAAAACTGGCAGATCTCCAAATGGTAACATGCTTGAACGTCTTAAGAAACATGAACCGAGGCGTACTAGGTCTTTATTGGTTGTATTTAATGCATGAGCCACTATTTACAATCCCTATAGTTGTGCTGGGTCATGGTGTAGGAGGAGATAAGAGCTCATAGAATTGGGGAGTTATGTATGCCACCCCATGAATGGTATTAAGGAATACGATCCGTCATCCATGCAATTATAACAAGTAATTAACATGTAAAAGATATCTAGGGAGTAGTGAAATCTAAGTAAACACAATTTCTCCAATTACTGCTCACAACCTTTGTAATAATTAGTTTAATTTCATTTTTAGTATTTTATTTTGATTATATATTAGTTTTGGGTTAGTTGAATAGCAACTAATTCCGCCCACTCCTTCAAAACCCGAGATTTTAATTGCTTTCATAAAAACATAAAAACACAAAAATAATCATCCCTCATCTTTAGAACTAGTAATTAGGCTTTCTAATACTAGCGACACTATTCCTAAGCTGAACGATCAATCACCCGGTACTTGTCATTATAATATACTACAACGATCAGGTACACTGCCTGGTGGGGGTTGTAAGCTTCTCGAGATCCCTCGAGAGGTAAAGCCTGTTGCGATTCCCACGCATCAAGTTTTTGGCGCCGTTGCCGGGGAATAGTTATTGTCTAGGTTAGGATTTCTTTTTATTAGATCTACTTGCTAGATTCCTTTCTAGTAAGATTTTTATTTTTATTTTTTTAGGTCTTCTTTAGTCTATCTTATTTCTTCGTGCCTTTGTTCGTAACTCTTTACCATCCGACATCATGGATGGTGGTAACATCTTTGAACCCGTCATCCCACCACAACAAAACCCACCACTAGAACTGTCACACCCCCAAAATACCTGAATGGCAGCGGAATGGAATGCCTGAGGGTGTAACGGTCATAGCACATAAACCATGATATATTGAACGACCTAAAGTGTCGTTTAGAAAATACATCGTTTGATTCATTCAAAATATTCAGAGTTATAAAACATAGGTCCCAAAAGTTGGAAAAGGTTTAAGGAAATAATTTAGTACAATCAAACGATAGTTCATAAGTGCATGAAATCCAAAAAGAGACGCGTCATCCTTGATACACAAAGTGACTCCATGCATGCCATGAGAATATGCCTTAGTTACCTGAGAAATACATTGCGAAAACGGTCAACATAAAGTTGGTGAATAATCATAGGTTTGTAAGTAAATCGTATGTACATAAACCACAAGTATAAAGTAAACCGACAAGAATGTCAAAAATGCTACATTGGCTCTTAAGCTCATGACCCCGAAGCTAGACTTTGTAATGGCCCCACCAGAGTGTTTACCAGACACTCAGTTTGTTAAGACATGAAATGCATTCGTCCCGTTGGAGCAACCCAAACACGAATGGAGGCGTCACCCTCGATAGATCTATCCACTCACTCTAGCTTGGCAATATAATTAACGGTCCATGATATATAAGAGGACTTAACTTGGTAGTAAGGCAACTTAAGCAATGTATGGAATTTGTAATACTTGGGCATGTACAAAAATAATTGTGCAATGTATTCTCCCCCGTGGGATTTGAAATCAAATAAGTAATTAAAACGGGGCTATGAAGACTCACCTCGAAAGGATGGTACAACGATGATACAATGATGTAAAAGTAGTCGGGACAATGAGGCGCGAACACTAGCCGCAACCTAAATGAATAATCGCGATCTAATTAAGATCAAGCCGTAATGAAATGAATGCACATGCACATGATACCCATACCACTCGTAATTTGGAAATACTAGTTATCGTCATAGTAAATAGTTTCCATACTTAGGAAAAATAAGTCCATATATAGAAGTATATAACTTGTCGTATTATCTCGTATGAAAATGTTAGCGTTAAATTCCTTGTATCAAAAACCTTAAAATAACGTCGTTAAGTCATATAAATATTCTCTTGGGTCATACGTATTCATTTGTTAAGAATATAGTCCTTAGTAACATTTCTAGAAAATATACCATTTAGTGCGTAAGTTATTATTTTTATTTGTGTCCATATATATATATATAGTTTGACGATGTTAAAACGGGTATAACTTGGTCGTTTTAAGCTCATTTTCCTTGTTCTTTATGTCCACGGATTCGTTTTTGTATATACTAATATATTTTTGATAACTCGGCTCCTCTAGGTTACGTTTAACACCTCTTTTTGTCCGTCGAAAACTGCCAAACAGCATGCAGTTTTTATAAGAAATAGTTTTCGTCGTTAAATTTGCAAAAATCATAACTCCTTCGTTATAAGCTCGTTTTAATCCATTCTTTCGCCTAAAGTTTCGTTTTTGAAAGTATTTTCTAAATATTTGGTCAAAACTTAACCACCATCTACTGATTTTCCCACGAATCAAAAATAGGGACAGTAGGTATTTTTATTGTTTCAAAAATCATTTCTAGGGTTCTAATCTAGTTCCATCTTCAATCAAACCACTTTCAATCACCACAAAGCTAGTCTAATCCTACCATACACCTTCTTAGGGTGTCATGGGTCCTTAAACATCATCAATCCACTAGGTCTAACAAGGGTTTCTCATGTTTTCATTTCTAGGGCTCAAAGTTAAATATGTACAAAATAGAGTGGTATAAATCATTATATGCATGAGTTCTTGTAAGAAAAGTATATAACCATAGTAATAACTTGTAAAAATTATAAAAATGAGTTTGTTAACTTACTTGAAGGTTTAGGGAGTTTAGATGATGAAAAACCTACTAATCCTTGAGTTTCTATTTCAAAACTCCAACAAGGATGACTAAGTGAACAAGTTTACACCTAGATCTTGGAAAAATTGTTGTTCTTGCTTCTTGATCACCCTAGGTCGATTATACCATGGAGAGGAAATGAGAGAAAAACTTTACTTGAACTAGTATTGTTATGAGATTGAAATGAGGTAAAAAGGATTAATATCTACTTAGGAGACAAAAGTTTGGTGAGCATTTAAGTGAGTTGGTGAATTAGGCTCATGAGAACCAAAGGGGGGGAGGGGGGGGGGGGGGGGTTGGCCGGCGCAAAAAGGAGGGAAAGGGGGGGGGGTTGTCTTGGGTTTTATTTAAAAAGTTAGTGATAATATGATGTTGTGTTAGTTTTAGGTTTTATCGGGTACCGGGTTTGTTAGAAATAAATTTTATTGAAGTTATTCGGGACATAATAAAGTCATAAAAATTGTAAAAGTATGTCGGGTACAAGTACGGAGAGTTCGGGTGATTATTGTTTAATTTTTATGAAAACCGTCGAAATTAAATTAGACGTACGATACGTAATAAATAAATTTCCAAAATACCGGGTAAATTAATATTATAATTTTTATATTATTAAAATGAATATAAAAATACATTGGGATAATAGTCGGGAGTGTCGGACATGTTAGTCACGTTTATAGTTCGCGTATTAGTGTTTATTTAAAATAAACATACGTAAATCGTTAATTGTACCAAAAGTATTAATTTAATTATCCTACGAGCGGAATAGTATGCAAGTGCCCTAATGATGATATGCAGACTATTTCTAGTCCGTATGAAATGTCCCTGATAATAATGCATGACTTCGCTCCTGAACCAATATCGTTACGCGAATTTGAACACTCGTAAATTAAATTTACGAGGACATGAGTAATGCACGTGAATAGTGGTTTTCTCTCAGAAATGAATAGTGTCAAGTGAATAGTAAAATTTCTGAATGTTTCTCGGAATGTCAAATTGACCTAAAAAATGATGAATAGTAAAACGATGAATAGTGATCGATGAATAGTAATTTGTGAATAGTAGAATGTCGAAGTTTGGAAAAATGTCCTGAAATTGTGGGGTGTGATAAGAACCCCTTAGGCCCCGAACCTTAGGAGAGTACTCCCGACCTAGCCATCAAGGCTACCGAAACACCATTGAGTTCACCGGAGCCAATGTGACCCCCTTGCGATCCGACACCATCCGGTTGGTGCAAAGCGGATGTGCATTCCATGGACTTCGTTCCGAAGATCCAAACCAACACCTTAAGGACTTCCTCAAAATCGTAGATTCCATAGACCTAGGTGTTGAAACTAGAGAGACTACCCATTTACGCCTATTCCAATTCTCTCTACGGGATCAAGCTAGTCAATGGCTTGAGCGTTTACCCGCGGGATCCATCACCACATGGGATGATCTCACCACTCGTTTCCTTGCTCAATTTTTCCCACCGGGGAGAACTACTAAGCTTAGGAATGACATCTTGATGTTTCAACAACGTCAAAATGAATCTCTTTATGAAGCATGGACTCGTTTCAAGGACTTACTCCAAAAAGTCCCTCATCATGGCATAAATCTTTGGCTCCAAGTCCAAATTTTTTATGACCATATCGACATCTCCACGAGGCAAACCATTGACCAATCGGCCGGTGGTAAGCTACGTGATCTTAGTGCAGAACAATCATGGGAACTCATAGAAGATCTTGCTCTCTATGACAACGAAAGTTGGAATGATCCCCGTGACTTGAACAAAACGGTCAAGGCAATATCTTTGCCTTCGAACAATTCTAGCACTCCCGACCGTAGGATCATGGAACTTGAGGACCAAGTCAAGTTTCTCATGAAATCTTACGAAGCTCCGAAGCATTCAAGCCAAGTGAACAAAATCACTTCTTCATGCGAATTATGTAGTTGTCCCCATGACACTCGTGATTGTGTGGAACTCCCCGGAACAGCTTTTGCGGATTACGCATCCACGCGTACCGACGAAGCGGGAGATAAGTGGTACACTTTCAAGCCCGAGCCAAACACATACGGTGATTCATACAACCCCTCATGGAAAAATCACCCAAACCTTAGGTGGAGACAAAACCAACCCAATTCTTCCAATCCGCCTAATCGTTATCAACCAAACGGTCCACCATCCAACCGTACTTTCAACAGCAATCCTTCTAACAACTATGGTAGTACCAACAATCTTGAAGGATTTATGTCAAAGTTCATGGCATCTCAAGAAGCCCGCATAGCTAGGTTCGAAACCGAATTCAACCAACAACAAACGGAGATGACCAGCAAGATTGACAACTTGTTGAAAGCCCTCAACAACCAAACATTAATCACACGTAGGAAGGACACTAGGGACACCAATAGTGGAAGCCAAATTAAGGACCCCTCATCATCCAAACATGTCCACTTTGTCAATGTTGTCACTATTAAGCCAATAGATAAGGAGATAGAGGAGAGTGACAAGGATGAAGTTAGAATAGAAGCCGATAGTAAGGATGAGAGTAGGGAAGTTGAGGTTAATAAGGATGAGGAATTAGAGGAGGTAGAACCTATAGAGGAATACTTTTATAAGTTGCCAACCAAGGAAGAACGGGAATACCATAAGGATTTATTCGATAGTCCCGAGAAAACATATATCTTTGGCGACCCCCTTATCAAAATGGGAGACCCCTCTAACATTAACATCCCATGTAATATCGGGCACACGCATATATGGAAAGCTTACATTGACCTTAGATCCCCCGTGAACATCATGACTAGGACTTTTTACAATTGGGTG